>JAYESA010000007.1:2066393-2111393 GCA_036927795.1 Iris macrosiphon | reverse complement strand
CATTCAATTCACGACCAAGCAGCTCTACGGCTTGCTACAATTAACTAACTAGGGTTGTCACAGGCCCTAATTACTAGAAATACATTGTTAAGAATATTGCTACCACCGGCACTGTAGTCAACCAAGATGGCCAAGGGTACGCTTGTCAAATAAACTTAATTGGACAATCAACCATCACAACAAACATGACTTGTTACTTGTCATAACTTGATTTTGTAAGCATAAATTTGAACTTGAACTTGTAAATATGAACTTGTAAATAAACTTGTCTTGTAAACATGAACTTGTCTTGTAAGTGCCGCAGCACATATAAACTTGGTCAGTCATGGAGCCTTTGCCTAGCAAGGTTGGTCCATGCTGCATGAGGCCCTTGGGGATCGGGGTAGCCGGTAGCCCGAATATTTTTTTTCTCCTAATAATCTATGTGAATTTAACTTGTTAATCATTACAAGATTTAATATAAATTCTCGAGTCATGGACACTCAAGAATCTTTCTAGAATGACGAGTTACGAGTACGAGCTATTCACGAGTTATCACTGACGAACTTATCGTATCCGCGACACGCGATACATTGGGCAACACTCACAGTCGATTTTCCGATACCAAATGCAATAGGTTTATCAAACGCAAACCATCCATGGCGTCTTGAGGATCATAAACCCGTGTCAATATAGGGAAGCACATCATCCAACTATGCTCCAATACTCAACTGGACTAAAACAGTTTTATGCGTTTTGAAAAAAAATTGACACCTAATAGTAAATTGAGGATAACTCTCTCATATGAACTCCAAATGAGGTGATTCGAAAAGATTTGAAAAGGCAAGACAGATATATAGAACTTTTATGTTTTGAGTTTTTCAAAATTCTAGCTACAAAAATAGCTAAAAAGAAAAAAATAGCCATCATGGTTGACACGCGTGCGACCAAATTTTTATGCGCGTGGCCAGAAATCCATGTGCGGCGTATTTCCCGCGGCCATGATTCCATGCGCGGCGCATTGCATGCACGCGGCCAGAAATTCATGCGCGGCGCACTGCGTGCAAGAATTCCATGCACGGCGCATTGCTCGCGGCCAGAAATCCACGTGAGGTACATTGCTCGCGGCAAGATGGTGTGCGTGGCACTTCCATGCGCGACCAAAAATCCATGCATGGCGTACTGCACGCGACCATATTTCTATGCACGACGCACTTCGCGCAGCACGGCTTATCGTCCCTGTCACGACAGGTCCGAGAACATGAGTCCAGAACTTATTTTGGCCATAAAAACTTAAATTTAATTCCAAATTAAGTGTTTCAAAAGTCAAATTGCATGAAATGAAAAGATCCATCACATAGAACAACTTATTTTTTGAAAATAGTAAGTTTTGATATATCAAAACCAAGAAAACTCATAGAACTCAGAGAAAATCCTAACTTGAAACTCAGATATAATTAAATCTATCCACCAAAACCAAAACCTCCAAGAACTAAAATAGAAGAGAATACCAAGAGGAACATTTTTCATCAAGCACATTTTTAATTAATTACATATATGCAAAAATCCGAAAATCTATGGTTTCACCATTGAGCAAGATGTACTTGCTTAGAGTGACTTTTTAGCCTCTACCTCCCATGGTCCGAGTGATCACAACCACCTCTTCTAGGGTTAGGGTACGGTCTAGGGCAAGGGAGAGAGGAAGAAAAAGAGAAGCAGAAATGAAGAACAAAAGGGGAGAGAGAAAACACTGATATATATACTAAGGAAAAAATAGAGATAGTTTAGCCATGGGTTCAACCAAAATGAAACAAACCAAGTGTCCAGTCTACATGCGGGTCCTAAACCGGGTCTATGGCAATGGCAATGGGTATTCTACTGGTCTCGGGTAGTGTCTCCAGACAACAGAAAAAAATATAAATGACAGAAACCATCATAAAATACAGCAAAATACATTATCAGAAAAATTAAATTTTAGAAATTCAAGAAATATCAAATCTGAAAATAGGTATGACGGGGGGACGTGGCTGGAGTGGGGGCACACGATCGGAGGTGGGACGGGGGTGGGGATGGGGGTGGGGGAGGGGAGATTGCAAAGAGGGAAATGGAGGATATTTTAGTCACATTTTATTTTAACGAAAAAGTTAACCCTGATTGACGAAGGGTATCAACGTGAACATTTTCAATAGTTGATGGTACCAAATTTATACCTATAAAAGTTTAGGGTATCAAGTTGAAAAACTTGAATAGTTGAGGGAATCAAGTTGTAATTTAGCCTTTAGTTATTTGTGACTTCCATCTTGCATTTCTTTTTAGAAGTATTTAAGTTGGGAACTTTTACCTCTTTCAACAATGTAAATTTTCTTTTGTTTCAGACAAAATTTCTTTCGTGTCCGTCATCTCATATACAAGTAGGAAAGAAGAAAAAAAAAGAAGAAAACAAATAATTGAGATTCTCACTAAAAAAAATTCTTTTGAAACAAAACGTGTGTGAAGGTACTATTTCTTAATTTGTCACCCTTTTCTCCCACAAAGCAAACTCAACAAGTAATACCGGAATCTATACTCATTGTTAAAGATACCATGTCCATCTTGATGTACATAACCAAATGTCAGCTCTCCTCAAATTTAGGAGTTAAAATAATAAAATAACATAATTGCGAATCACGAAACAAAATAAAATACAAGTATATATAGACAGCTCATGCTCTCTCATGACTATATATTTTTTTTCCTGATTCTTGCTTGGTGACAGGAAAGTAAGTTTCCTCTCTGATAGCAGACTTGCAATTAATTATAATGCTAGAGATTGTAACTTGCATTATGAGACAGATAGAAAAAATTTACATTCAAATGTGGATGGCTGGCTTGATAATAAACAATAGATAGAGTTAGATTCACAACTAAGCACATGTCACACTATAAGTAACCTATCATAGTTGAGGAGCTCAATCTTCACATATTAATTATAGTTTTCAACAGTGCAGAGCATAATGGGGGAGGAAGAAGGCCGAGCGGGCGAAAGAATTCCGGAGGAGGAGTTCACAAAGGACGGGAGCGTGGATCTCAAGGGAAGGCCGTCTGTTCGATCCAAGAGTGGGCGGTGGAAGGCTTGTTCTTTTATAGTAGGTATAATATATATAACTATTTCTCTCATATACTTTACACTATTATGCAGTTTATGTATCTAATCCTTACTTGTATGTAGTTATAGAACTTTGCAATCCTTGCGACTAATTTGCTCTTCAATATGAATAGCAGAAATTTATATATAGAGTGGTTTAAACAGTTTATAAAGCTCATATTTCATTGCAGTAGGTAATAAGCATTTTCTGCATCTTCATATGAATCCTTACTTCTATGTAGTTATAGATCTTTGCAATCCTTGCGAATAATTTGATCTTCAAGAAACAGTTTATGAAGCTCAAATTTCACTATAGTAGGTAACAAGTATTTTGTATCTTCATATGAATCCTTAGTTATAGTAACTTTGCAATCCTTGCGAAGAATTTGCTCTTCAATATGAGTCTTAGGAATTTATATATAGAGTGGTTTCACAAGTTTATGAAGCTCAAATTTCACTATAGTAGGTAAAAAGTATTTAAATAAGTATTTTCTGTATCTTCGTACTTATATAACTTTGCAATCCTTACGAATAATTTGCTTTTCAATATGAGTCTCGGAAATTTATATATAGAGTGGTTTAAACAGTACGAATCTCAAATTTCACTATAGTAGGTAATAAGCATTTTGTATCTTCATATGAATTCTAACCTATATGTACTTATAAAACTTTCGCAATCTCTTAGCATCGATTAATCAGGAATCCTAAATGGTTTATGAAGCCCAAAATTCATAAATTGTCTAGTATTGTTCAGATGAGTGAATAATTAACTATCATTGAATCATACACGTTTTGATAATACTTGTTAAGGTGTAACTACAACACGTAGATATCATCCCTGAGTCAATCAAGATCCATTTTTCGTGGTAAAGACTGGATACATAATTCCATAGAATTCCATTGGAAATTTAAATACTACAGTTGACTTTGTACCAAATTAGTAACTCATTATATAATATAATATTTTTGTACGATCGATCCAACATAGATATACACTACCGAGAGCTTATCCACAAGTAGTATTCATGTTATATGCAGCAAAGACTGGTAGATGATATGGAGAATCAGTAAGTAGAATTATTCAATTCACTGCAAACATCTTTTAACAATTCACTGCAAACATCTTTTAACTGTACCAATTTTTTAGCAAAATTTTCCTTTTTTTCATCTGAAAATATATTCAAGAAATGAGGAATCACTTAAAAAACTGAAATATATATTCTAGATAACCTTTCGATTCTCTATTAGAGATCCATAAAGAGATCCATAGTTCCATTTTATGAAGCACGGATACTCCATTTAGAAACGAGTACATGTAGCAGGTATATTTACCATGTACTTGTACTTCTTGGGTACTCCATTTAGGAAGATGTATCCATATCGGGTATATATATTAATTTACTATGTACTTGTACTCCTTGGATACTTTTAAGGCATGGCATGTTTTAATTGGGTTATTTTGCTTTTCTTTTTCTTCAGGATATGAGATTTTCGAAAGGATGGCTTATTATGGTATCGTGTCGAACCTAGTCGTGTACCTGACAGGTCAGCTCCACGAAGGCACGGTTAAATCTGCGAACAACGTGACCAATTGGGCGGGGACAGTTTGGATGTTGCCAGTCCTTGGTGCCTACATCGCAGATGCTCATCTCGGCCGATATTGGACTTTCATGATATCCTCTGCAATATACATAGTGGTATCAATCTCGAGAAAAAAATGCAATATACATCATTTTCATTAAAATTCTATTCTAAAAGTTATGTGTCACTGCCTTACTCTCTTATAGGGTATGTGCCTTCTGACTCTCACCGTCTCATTGCCGTCGCTGAAACCTCCAAGCGACGGCCATGCATCGTCGTTCCAGGTCGGCATTTTCTATGCCGCGCTCTACACAATCGCGGTGGGGACTGGCGGCACGAAGCCGAACATATCGACCATGGGTGCGGACCAGTTCGATGATTTCGAGCCCAAGGAGCGGAACTACAAGCTCTCCTTCTACAACTGGTGGATGTTCAGCATCTTCATAGGCGCTCTCTTCGCGAATACGTTCCTCGTCTACGTCCAGGACAACGTAGGCTGGGGCCTCGGGTACGGGCTCCCAACTATCGGCCTTGCCATCTCCATCGTGGTCTTCGTCATCGGAACACCCTTCTATAGGCACAAACGGACATCAGATAGTTCGTACAAGAAGATGGTTCAGGTATTTGTGGCAGCAATACGGAAATGGAACGTATCGGTCCCTACAGATCCGAAGGAACTCCACGAGTTGGATTTCGAAGAGTACAGAGCAAATAACACCTTCAGAATAGACAACACTTCTTCTCTAAGGTTTTCTTTAGCTCTCAAGAACTGCAATTGATATTTTGCTTTCTTGTCACAAAACAAAGGGTTAAATAGCGACAGAAATTTCCGTCGCTAAGATAGCATTTTCCATTGAAAGATGAAATAGCGATGGAATTGCTGTTCATTTTTTGCGCTTATTTATCGACGATGTTTGATACTCTGGATATTTGATAAATTAGTTAAAATTGAGCATAGTGTTAAAGAGTTGAGTTCTTGACCGCAGGTTGCTGGACAAAGCTGCGACGAAGAGTGGCCTGAGCGACACGCCGTGGACGCTGTGCACGGTGACGCAAGTAGAAGAAACCAAGCAGATCATCAAGCTGGTGCCGGTGCTGCTCGTGACGTTCATACCGAGCGTCATGTTTGCGCAAATCCCGACCCTCTTCGTGAAGCAAGGGACCACGCTGGACCTGAGCATGGGTCCGCACTTCAAGATCCCGCCCGCCAGCCTCGCGGCCTTCGTCACGATCTTCATGCTGATCACCATAGCCGTCTACGACCGCCTCCTCGTGCCAGTACTCAGGAAGTACACCAAGAACCCGAGAGGGATCACGATGCTGCAGAGGCTCGGGTATGGCATCGTGATACACGTAGTCGTGATGCTGGTCGCGTTCTTCGCGGAGAGGAAGCGGCTCAGCGTCATACGGGAGGAAGGGATAGTCGACGCCAAGGCGAAGGTTCCTCTCACCATCTTCGTGCTCCTGCCGCAGTATGCGCTCATGGGAGTCGCCGACGCCTTCGTTCTGATTCCGCAGTTGGAGTTCTTCTACGACCAGGCGCCGGAGGGGATGAAGAGCTTGGGCACCTCCTTCTTCAGCACTGGCCTGGGAGTCGGCAACTTCCTGAGTAGCTTCATTCTGTCGACGGTGTCGGACTACACGAAGAGAGGCGGGAGGAAGGGGTGGATACAGAACAACCTCAACACCTCTCGCATGGACTACTATTATCTACTCTTTGCAGTTCTAAGTGTAGCCAATCTACTCGTCTACATAGTCGTGACCAAGCTTTATGTCTATAACACCGATGTTGTTCAGACTGAGATTGAACTGAGGAAAGCCGAAGAGGATGATGAAGGTCAAGAGAGTTAAACTGAAGCTCACGTACAATATCATACTTGTGTCAGTCTCCTTTTTCTTTTCTTTTTTGCTTTGCCTTTGTCCTACTCTATGTATGTGGTCGAAAAAAATGATGAATCAAAAGGAAATTACAATGTAATATGTGAAGGAAAAGCAGAGGAGTTAGGAATTTGTTCTTGTATATCGTGTGTGGCATTTTCATTCTTTCTGATCATGCCTGGACCTCCAGATCTAGCCTGCTGCCTCATAGAGACGTCTGACGAAGCCGAGCCCACATGATCACCCAAACTGAGACCAGTAGAGGTGGCACCAACTACAACTAAGAGCTCCAACTCGGTGCGCTCTACCTCATCTGTCCAGCAAGAGCGAACACCAATCGCCAGAAAGTCCCGCTCCCTGTGCACGAACCCTCGCACAACTAGGCCTAGATACCACCGTTGTAGCTCTATCAAATGTCAGCGGAGGGCTCTAAGAGCAAAAATAGCCTCTCTAGCAAAGAGGAAATATGCAACATGCCACAACTCTCTTGACCTTAGCCTCAAGTAGTCCACCTCTAGAATGAGACAGATTAATAGGTGTTGCGAGTCAATAACTCCAACAGTGATCGGGCCAGAAAACCCCATTCTCGCAAACGTCCGTCTAACCACGTCCACCGGGGGCCGCGAGTGGGGAAATTTGCCGACAAGAGCGAGGCGGAAAGTGACGATGTGAGACGCCACGTCCTCCATGTTGGAAATCAAGTCTGCTGAAAGGAGGCAAAGTTCGGTCCGAACTCGGTCCCTGTCCGAGTTCGGACTGAACTCGGTGTGGTGTTCCAAAACCTTTGAACCGACTCGGTCCGAGTTCGGTGTCGGCGGCAGCTGCTCGGGTTTTAGAATTTTTATGTTATATTTTGGACTGTTGGATGCTAGTGGACGACTGGATCTTATGGTTGCCTATTTTTTGGGTTTTCTAACCCTAAAATAGGTTTATCATCCTATAAATTGGAAGGAGGGTGGAGGCACAAAGAAGAAACACAAGTTGAAGATTCGGGGTGCTCGTCCACAGAAAATCTAAGAGAAAGCTCGTGCTTTGCTCTTAGGACTTTGCTATCCAGGACAGAAGGAAGAAGGAGATCTAATCGATGAGTCAATTTCGGTTAGGGAGATTGCTACATGTTGGTGAGTGATTTCAATCGTAATCTTTTGTCTTTCTTCTTGAGGGTGATGAGGGGGTTGAACCGTACAGGGTTATACCGAGCGACATGGTCTAGGGACGTGCAGTGTAGCATGCGAGGGTCTATTTATAAGCAAAGTTTCATTTCTATGTTCTAATACAAGCAATACAAGTTGAAAATATTTCCTTAGCTAGGTGCGTTGTATTCTTTATTAGCATGCATGGGTGATTCACCTAGCGACTAGCATTTATCGTCTATATTTTAAGTGTGCTGGCTAAGCAAAAACAAGTTCATCGTAGCCACCCATCTTAGCGATGATTCATCTCGGTCGAGTGTTACTCCGAACGACCCTTTGAAAGCCTAAGCTGGAACTCCTGAAAAGCCAAGTCTGGGAATCATTTGCATCAAACGAGTCTTCTCGCTGAGTAAAGCGGGTCGGGTAGTTTCACTTTTGCCATTTGAATCGGCTGTCCGCTTGAACGGAACGGGTCATCACATCACATGAGGTCGCATGACAGTCTGCCACATGAGGTAAAATTGTCATGAAAACTACTTGACCGCATGGTAGTCTGCCACATGAGGCCAAACTGTCATGAAAACTACTTGGCAACATGGATACTTCTTAAACTTATTGAAGTTCTCATTCGTTCAGTGAGTGAAACACAAGGAGTTCCGTCGTTAATATTTTTCCAAGTACTTAGCTCCATAACACTTGCGTAATAATCAGTCGTGCATCCAACAAGATTGTAGCATGTTGGAAGGTATATGTGACAAAGAGTTTAGGCCACATGACACTCTCTGTCGCATGCTCTGTTGGCCGCATGAATGCTTAATCTTTTTCCAAATAGCAGGTTCAGCCATGGCCGAAAGCTCAAAAACGAAAAATTAATTTTTTTTCATAATTTTTTTTTATTTTAACTCCAAATCAAGGAAAAAAAAGTCAAAATCGCACAAAATTTAATTCTCCACAACATGAAATAATTAATTTAAAAAATAAGTTTTAATAGATCAAAACAAAGAAAAACTCATGAAACCCATGAAAAATCCAAATCTTGAAACTCAGATCTACTCCAAATCATCCATCAAAACCCAAAACTCCAATAACTAAATTAGATGAGGACATCAAGGAGAACATTTTCTATCAAATATATTTTTAAATAACACATGTATGCAAAAATCCAAAAAAATTAGATTTACCATTTGAGCAAGATGTACTTGCCTGAAGTGGCTTCTTAGCCTCTACTTCTCACGGTCCAAGTGATCACAACCACCTCTTCTAGGTTTAGGGTTCGGTACAAGGGAGAGAGGAAGAAGAAAGAGGAAAAGAAAAGTAGAAGTGAAGAAGAATGAGGGAGGAGATCGAAAACTATCATATATATACAAAGGGAGGGTTGGGGGGAGATGGTCTAGCTATGGGTTCAACCAAAATGAACCAAACCAAGTGTCCAGTCTACATACGAGTCATAAATCGAATCTATGGCAATGCCAATGGGTATTCTACTGGTCGTAGGTAGTCTCTCCAGACAACAAAAAATAAAAATATAAATGATATGAACCATCATGCAAATACAGCAGAAATACAAATATCAGAAAAATTAAATTCTAGAAATTCAAGAAATACCAAATCGAGAAACGAGTGTGATAGGGGGGAGCACACCGTCATCAAGACTGGCCGGCCGGCCCGAACAAGCCCAGCGAACCCGACCAAAATGTGTAGGTCCCATCACCTTATGTTACATGGTAATGCTCTAAAACCATCCGTATGGTTTCATATTATGGAACCACCCTACGTTACATGGTTGGATTTCAATTAAGTGGTTGAGATTAAAACGTGTAGATCCCATCACCTTTTAATCTCATCCACTCAATTCTAATCCAACCTATATAACGTAGGGTGGTTCCATAATATGAAACAACCCGGGTGGTTCTAGAGCATATATATAGTTTACGAGAAAGGAGGGGAGGACTCCCGCGTTCTCTCCTCATGCTTGTCCTCCCGGCTTCTTGACCCTGGACCAGAGAGAAGGGCTGAGGGGTGGTCCGCAGTGGTGAGAAGGAAGAATGGAAAGATTATATCAAGCTCTCTGGCCAACGCGAGAAGTAAAGGTACTACTCTTGTCTTCCTGGGCGCCCTCACAGGAGGCTGACTGGTCGCGAAGAGGTAGGAGGAGGGACTCTCCACAGGCCTAGTGGCCTTGCTCGGACCCACGTTCGACCAAGAGCTGCTGACCAAAATCCATCATATGCACGCAAGGGTTTGAGAAATGTCTAGGAAAGAACAGGATAAATTTTCTACGGATAATCCGGTTTCATGGGACGATCTTTACAAACCTTTTGCACCTAATGCTGAGCTTGAGCTTTAACTTGTCAATCTGTACGTTGTTGGTGGAGAACGAACCGTAGATATTACCAACAAAGATCTCAAGGAGACTGGGAAGTATGCAAGAATACGATGGTCTAGTATGTCTTGGACAAACAATCTTTTTATGGTCACCTTCGAGCTTTTGCTCTACGTGAATGGTGCCCCAAAGGTAATATTGAGTTCTTCTCCTGCGAGAATGGGATCTATTTCGTACGTTTTTCTTAATATGAGGGTTTGGTTAAAACCCTTGAAGGGGGGCCTTAGATGTTTGATGATAGATTGGTAGTGCTCAAACGGTGGACTCTAGAGGTTTTCTTTGAGCGTGGATACGTTTTCCTTGGTTATCCTCCAACCTATAGATCATGGCTATGATTACGAAGATGGTAAGTATTAGTGTTACTCTCATTCGCAAGAACCTAAAAAGAGGAGTTGGTCGGCTTATACCCAAGTTTTTGTTGAGATTGAGACTTCTGACCCGTTCGCAAAAAAGATTAAACTTCGCGTACCTAGTGGCGATACAATAAAGCAGCTAGTAAAATATGAATGGATGCCCCGGCTTGTACTGTGTGGAATATCTTCGGATACATGGTAAGTCTTTGTTCTAGGGCACATCAGGGTCTGGGTTGGAGGAACCCAACAATGAAGACGAGGATCAGGTTGGCCAGGATGAAGTAGGAGATGCGGGTGATGACAGGGGATGGAGACGGATAGTAATCTCGAGGATCATGGGGAAGGGGTCAGTCATTCTGACTTAATAACGGATGCTTTCCCTCCCTCCCGAGGCACACAAAGCCGAGTACCACTGAGAGGATGAAAGAAAAAGAAGGCTAAGGTCAACAGCTTGTTCTCAACCCTCTTTGGGGTGAAGAAATTAGAGATGAAAGCTCAAAAGGCTAGGGGAGGACAGTAAACATCTTCTCCTTTATGTTTGGGCTCTCAGAATACTAAGAAAGTTCACAAGCATAGGAGCATTCCACTCCAAAATTTTAACATGACATAGGACTGAATTGGAGTAGAGTGTGTTGTCATAGTTGCACTATGGTCATGTGAGAGATCCACCTCTAGCCTTAGATGATTCTCTTAGTATTCTTGATGTAGAGGTCGGTTTTTGATAAATTCGTACATTCATATATATATATATACATATATATATATATATATATATATATATATATATATATATAATGTTAATGTTAATGATCTTCTAGTCGAAATTATGGAAGAATTACTTGTTCCATTATATACTTACAACATTTCATCTAGGCACCAGTGACCTGGAACTAGATACTTCTCAATATTACAACCACTAACACTTAGCTCTCCTATACTTCCGACTATTGAAAGACCATACAACTTAATCTATGTAATCCTTCTAGTATGGTGGCATTTAGTGATACGGAAACTATGAAGTGGCACTATCTCAGTTGACTCTTTAGCATTAGATTCCTCATTAGCCTTTGAATGGAGCTCCGTCTCCCTGATACCTTTTGGCATGCTGAAGAAGCACGAGGAATCTCCAGTAGACTCAGAAGAGGCACAATAGACTGCTCTGTTCTGCATTCCCACCATACTGTCTTCATCCTCTACTAATCTCGTGCCCATGTAATCCTGCTCGTGATCATTCACGACGTTATAAGTCTGGAAGTCATCATGAACAACCACCCCATACAAGAAAATAGAGTCGGATGGTCCATCAATCAAACAAGTTGCCAAGTTTGGATCACTTGACTCCAGGTCCGGACTACTTAATATGAGACACGTGACGCAGTTGCCTCAGTTCCAAAATTTTAGAGACCGACATTTTTTATAGTGTATATAAGTCCAACTTAGAAAAACTTGTCCGAATTTCTCCTGTGGCTATGGTAACTAAAAATGGCTCTTCTTCTGACTAGAAGTGGCTATGGCACGTCTGAATTTCTCCTAGAGGGCTATATAAGATTGCTCCTCTCATGTGGCTGTGGCTACTAAAATGGCATGTCCGGATTTGAAATTTTTTTTTTTATGTACAATAAGGTATCTAGTGGCCCGGATTTGAACACATAAGAGTGGCTCGGAATTGAAGACACAAATAGTAGAAGAGTCTCTTGTATCCGTTGACTGAATTATCTTTTAGAGGTTTTTTATTTTATTTTATTTTATTTTATTTTATTTTATTTTTCCTTTTTTTTTTTTATTATAAAGAGAGACTCTTGTTTGTGGCCGACTGTCTATTAAATTTTTTCTAGAAGCCACGAATCAGTTGTCCCTACCTTTCCACAGGTAAAATTTTAATTTTTATATATAATAAAATAAATTATTGTTAATTTTTTGAATTTGTTTAATGCAATCATATTTTGGTCTATTTCTTAATTGCCAATAATATCTTTCTAGTTGTCATATTACATTTTGAGTAGTCACTGACATTATCAGTTAAGTCCCACGATTATTTTTTGAATTAATTACTATTATTCCTCTCCATTTTCTAAGTCTAATTCCAAATTCCCCCCTCCTCCCCCCCCCCCCCCGACACACACACGCACACACAAATGCCCCTTTTGCCTTAAAAAAATGTTGTTGATTATCTTTATTTTTGTTTGACTAATTTATTCGAAAAATATGTTCTTGTGATTTGATTGCATAGTTATATCTATTGAAATTGAAATCAACTAAAAAAGAAACTAAGAAAGAAAGAAAAAAATTGTTGTTGATTGTTTGTTTGTCATTTATTATTATTATTATTATTATTATTATTATTATTATTATTATTAATAAATTTTGTTTATTGTTTTATGTTTTAAATTTTGGGTTGACAATGCTATTCTATCGTGTCGATGAAAAATATATATAATATAAACATTAAGTTTTGAGAACACCACTTTTAGAGTTCGTCTTAGATGTCTAGATCTTAAGTCCGACACTACTTGACTTTCTAAATTTCTCAATAGGACTTAAAATTTGAAAGTCATCGTTAAATTATCGACTTTTAGCTCTACAATTGTCAAGCAAATCCTATGTTGGAAACTTTTACCTCTTTCAACAATACAATTTTCTCTCGTTTTAGACAAAATTTCTTTCGTTTTCGTTCTCTTATATACAAGTAGGAAAGAAAAGAAAAAAAAAGATGACAAATAGATGAGATTCATACTCTCTTTTTTCTCTTGAAACAAAACGTGTACGTGTGAAGTGATCATGTCAAAATGTCAGCTATACTTAAATTTAGGAGTTACAATAATAAAATAACATAATTGCGAATCACGAAACAAAATAAAATACAAAGTATAGCAGTTCAACCTCTCTCTTGATTTTTTTTTTTTTTTTTTCTTCCTGATTCTGTTGCTTGGTGACAGGAAAGTAAGTTTGCTTTCTGATAACAGACTTGCAATCATGTTAGAGATTCTAACTTGCATTATGAGACATTGAGACGGAGAATTCATTTAGTATTAACTTGTTTTAAATTTACATTCAAATGTATCGCTGGCTTGATAATAAACTATAGCTAGAGAGAGAGAGAGAGAGAGAGAGAGAGAGAGAGGAGATCTCCTTTTCTGTTGACTAAGTGAGAGAAAAAATCTAATTGAGTGAAGGAGAGAGCTGCCCATTCTTCCCCTCTGTTGACTAAATGAGTGAGAGAAAACTGAGTGAGTGAGTGAGTGCGTGAGTGAGTGAGTGCGCGTGTGAGAGAGAGAGAGAGAGAGAGAGAGGGGGAGACGTTATTCTTCTTCTGACTGAGTGAGAGAGAGGAGCCTCTTCTTTTCTGTTGACGGAGTGAGAGAGAAAAAACTGAGTGAGTAAGTGAGTGAGAGAGAGATAGAGGCGTCTTCTTCTTCTTCTTCTTCTTCTTCTTCTTCTCCGTTGACCGAGTGAGAGAGAGAGAGAGGCGCGTCTTTTCTTGACTTTTTGACTGAGTGAGAAAAACGAAACTGAGTGAGAGAAAAGGCACATTTTATTATTATTATTATTATTATTATTATTATTATTATTATTATTATTAAAATTAATTATATTTTAAAAGTAATTTAAAATAATGAATTTGTCATTTCCAAAAACACTTCCAAGGGACATTTTATTATTATTATTATTAAAATTAATTATATTTTAAAAGTAATTTAAAATAATGAATTTGTCACTTTCAAGAAATGGATTTATAATTTTTTTACTTCTAATCTCCACTTCTTCAATCCACCCAAACAAAAAAAGTGTAAAAATATGCGTACGCAAAATATCGATTTTATGATTTTCCATCTCGACTAGCACACTTCACCTGTTTAGAAACAGAAATTAAAAAATATTAGCATTTAGTAAGGATTACATGGCGAAAAGCAGCATTACTCTGGATTAGACATCTTCAACATAAATTTTAAAATGAATAGGATACTCAAGCATCGTATTTATTTAGCAAATATATTTATTTTAATGGCCGTATTTTCGTATCTGTATCTAAAATTTAGATCCTTTTTAAACTAGTCTACGTGTCCTTCAATTATGATTTTAAAAGACCTGACTCTTAGATATGTATCCACACTCGACATCCGTATCTGAATCGAGTTATCATAGCTATAAATAGAGTGAGATTCACAACTAAACACGTGCCACAACTCTACTATTATAATACGGCTTAGAAACGGCTCAAAAATGAACCGTCTGGACTGTATGTATATCATCATTTAAATGAATTAAAAAAATTAAATAAAAGATAACTAAATAACTATCTAAATACTCCACTAATATTGTATATTTATATCTAAATAATTCCAACTCAAGTGGTTAAGGTAAGATATTTTTTTATTATTACTAGAGTTCAATTCATAGGTATAACATTTTTTTATAATAAATTTATATTTAAATTTTTATAATATTTTTTTACGTATATACAATATGCGTGTACGTTACTACTACCATAGGCTCATGCATATATACTTACAAGTTGAGGAGCTCAATCTTCATATATTAATTATAGTTTTCAACAGTGCAGAGCATAATGGGGGAGGAAGAAGGCCGAGCGGGCGAAAGAATTCCGGAGGAGGAGTTCACAACGGACGGGAGCGTGGATCTCAAGGGAAGGCCGTCTGTTCGATCCAAGAGTGGGAGGTGGAAGGCTTGCTCTTTTATAGTAGGTATAATATATATAACAATTTCTCTTATATATATACTTTACACTATCATGCAGTTTTTGTATCTAATCCTTACTTGTATGTAGTTAGAGAACTTTGCAATCCTTGCGACTAATTTGCTCTTCAATATGAATAGCAGAAATTTATATATAGAGTGGTTTAAACAGTTTATAAAGCTCATATTTCACTACAGTAGGTATTTTCTGCATCTTCATATATATGAATCCTTACTTATATGTAGTTGTAGAACTTTGCAATCCTTGCAAATAATTTGCTCTTCAATAGACAGTTTATGAAGCTCAAATTTCACTATAGTAGGTAATAAATTTTTCCTGTATCTTCATATGAATCCTAGTTGTAGTAACTTTGCAATCCTCACGAATAATTTGCTCGTCAGAAATTTTTATATATATAGTGGCTTAAACAGATTATGAAGCTCAAATTTCACTATAGTAGGTAATATGATTTTTCTTGCAACCCATACGATTAATTCTCTTCAATATGGGTCTAAGAAATTTATATATAGAGTGGTTTAAAAAATATATGAAGCACAAATTTCACTATAGTAGGTACATAAGCATTTTTTGTATCTTCATATATGAATCATTACTTATATATAGTTATAGAATTTTTCAATCCTTGGAAATAATTTGCTCTTCAATATGAGTCTCAGAAATTTATATTGAGAGTGGTTTAAACAGTTTTTATGAAGCTCAAATTTCACTATAGTAGGTAATAAGTATTTTTTGTATCTTCATATGAATCCTTACTTATATGTAATTATAGAACTTTACAATCCTTGTGAATAATTTGCTCCTCAATATGACTATCAGGAATTTATATAGATAGTGGTTTAAAAAGTTTATGAAGCTCAAATTTCACTACAATAGGTAATAAGTATTTTTCTATCTTCATATGAATTCTTACTTATATGTACTTCTAAATCTTTGCAATCTCTTAGCATTAGCATCGATTAATAAGAAATTCTAAACGGTTTATGAAACTCAAAACTTCACAAATTATCTAGTATTGTTCAAAAGAGTGAATATTTTATTGGGAACGAAACGCAAAAATTGTTCCCCCAAACAAAAAAGATTGTGAGAGAACCGAACAAAAATGCAGAAAACTAAATTGTCAATATCACACGAAAGCCAAAACGTAGACACAAAAATTTTGGCATGAAAAATCATTGCAAAAAATATTACAGGACGATCAGAGTCCAATCCTGAAAAAGCCTTAATGAATTAGATAAATACACTATCTACAAACTTCTCACTTCCAAAGAACAAGAGTCAACGAGAAGAACGAAACAATCTTCCCTTCGAAGTAGCCGTAAATTCTCTCTT
This sequence comes from Iris macrosiphon, assembly GCA_036927795.1. Lineage (NCBI taxonomy): Eukaryota > Viridiplantae > Streptophyta > Magnoliopsida > Asparagales > Iridaceae > Iris > Iris macrosiphon. The sequence goes on along the minus strand of JAYESA010000007.1, from coordinate 2,094,916 downwards.
TCTCTTCTCCAAAAGTTACAAAATATGATGATAATATGCATAGAATTTAGGTTAGGAAAGACCATATATATAACCCCTAAATGCCCAGCAAAGCTGGACTGTCCAAAACGATCCAACGGTGTTCAAAAATACCAAAAAATGGCTTCAGCGTCCGACTAGCAGTATACCTACAATATACGATATCAGTGAGTAAAACTTGATGGAAAAAACCAAAATCGATATTACCGACGGTGTACCAGACAAAGTGTGTTTTTCCCAGAAATGCTAAAATTGCCTCATTTTTTCCTCACCTCTGACTTTCCAAACTTCTCCGACACACGAATGACGTTCGTCGCAATCCGAGGTGTTCTCCACATATGTTGAAAATCCCACCAAACTCCAACAAATATCTCCTTTCCAACTAGGTGGAGGAGCTCGCCATACGACGATCCTCCTATAATACTCAAACTTCCCTCTTGGTAGAACCTTTGTGCATATATGCTCCATTATACTCCGTGTGAACATTCTCAAGCGTCGCATCCTTCACCTAAAAAATATATCATATCCAATGAAATTGAGTTACAATATGCTTGGACCGACTATGAAAAGTCGAGTTCTTTCCAAGATGGATTGCACTCTGGCTATCGTAAAGAAGTATACTACTCTTGCTTAAGCCTCATTTCCTAAAAAAACTTCTTCATCCATAACAACTTCTTGCAAACCTCCATCGTCGCAATGAACTTTGTCTCTATTGTAGATAGGCAACATACTTCTGCAATCGCGACTGGCACAAAACTTCTCCACCAGTAAATATTGTAATGTAGCCAGAAGTCGATCTCCTGGTATCCACATCTCCAGCCATATCAGCATTGATATAACCAACTAGCTTTGGCTCGTCACCACCAAATAAAAGCTTCTAATCAACAGTGCCCTGAAGATATCGAATATTCTACCTAACCACACTCCAATGTACCCTTCCTGGATTATAAAAATACCTGCTAAACATACCAACTACGTGAGAAATGTCTGAACTTGTATACACCATGGCATACATGAGACTTTTCACAACTGAAGCATACAAAACTCACTCCATATCTTTCTTTTCGTAATTAGTAGATAGACATTGTTCCGCAGTGAGCTGCAAGGAGATTGCTCACTTTCTTCAATCCATCCACCCCGAAACGCTAAAGTACCCGATGAATGTACTTCTTTTGGGACAAGTAAAGTAACTTGGAATCTCTCTCTCTCGACTGATCTACATCCCAAGAATAGTCTTCGTTGCGTCCAAATCCTTCATAAAGAAGGTCGTGTCCAATTGGCACTTCAACTCCACTATCCTAGTGGCATTTTGACACACCAATAGCATATCATCCACATAGAGCAATAAAATAAAGAAATCGTCATCGAAAAAATACTTCACAAATACACAATAGTCTAAAGTTGTACGTGCATAACCATGTCCCCCATAAATGACTCAAACTTATTGTACCATAGTCTCAGAGCATGCTTCAGACCATACAAGCTCTTCTTCAACCTGCAGACAAATTGTTAGTTGCCCTGCTCACAGAATCCCTATGGTTGCTTAATGTATAATTCTTTCTCTAAATCACTATAGAGGAATACCGTCTTCACTTCCATCTGCTCGACCTCTAAGTCAAAAGTGGCTGCTAATGCTAGCACCATCTGAATAGATGATAACTTGATGATCGACACTAAGATTTTATCGAAATTTATGCCCTTCCGTTGATTGTAGCCTTTAACTACCATCAACACTTTGTCGAGGGTGAGTAACAACTTCTGTCGACTTCACTCTGAATATTTATCGATTCTTCAAAGTCTTTTTGTCCCTTGGCAACCGTATCAGCTTATAAGTGGAGTTTGCATGTAAGAAATTCATCTTCTCCTGCATGGCTTGTATCCACTCCTTCTTGTATTCGTTTTCTATCGCCTCTGCAAATATTTCAAGCTCTCCCCTATAAGTCAATAACATGTACTTATCTGGTGAGTACCTCGTGGATGGTTGACACTCTCTAATGCTCATCCATAATGGAACCTCTGGTACTCGCTGTATACCAACAACCTGATTCCCTTCAGGAAGTGCCTTCTCGGCATGCTCATCCTCCTGAGGGTCACCCTAACTAACATCATCATGATGATGATCAAGGTTGGGAGCATCTCTATGTACTAGCTCCCCCATAATTAGATCCTCTGCAATATCCTTTGGAAATAACTCGAAGGGTGATATCTCTAACTCAGACAATTCCTCGACCTCATAAGACATCTTGGAATAATGTGTTGTTCCGGTTATGATCCTCGATGAATACCATACATTTTCTTCTATAGATCTTTTTTCCACTAGGTCGTAGGGTCTATAGCCAAACTAATCCCGACTATAGCCGACAAAAATGTATTGCCTCGTCTTCGGCTCAAGTTTGGATCTCTCGTCCTTCGGTACATGCATGAAATCCTTACACCCAAATACTCGAAGGTGACTGTATAATGGCTCCTTAACGTACCATACTCTATCAAGCACATCATCCTGCAAAGGAGCACTAAGAGATAAACTAAAAATATAAGAAATAGTGTTGAGAGCCTCACCCCAATAATTGTCCGATAAGTTTGCTTCTAACAACAAAAATCTTTTACCCTCTCTATCATTGTCATGTTCATAAGCTATTCTACACCATTGAACTGAGGTATCTTTGGCAGAGTCTTCTGGGGTCGAATTCCTTGTTCTCTGCAATAAGCATCAAAGGACCAACATATTTGTCGCTATTGTCAGACCGAACATATTTTAATTCTTGTCTGTCTCCCTTTCAACGGAGGCCTGAAACTCTTTGAAACTAGACAACACATGATCCTTGATCTTTATAGCATATACCCAAACTTTTATGTAACAGTCATCAATAAAAGTTACAAATAAGAAGCATCACCAATAGATTTTACCTTTATTAGACCACGGACATCTGAGTGAACTAACTCGAGCAACGTCGGCTTCCTTGAATATGGGTGACTTTTGAAAGACACCATATTTTAATTTTCCACCAAACAATACATGCATCTCTCCAATTTTATAAACTTGAGCCCCGAAATTACTTTTTTATTCAACAAGTAGCTCATTTTCTTCTCGCTGATATGACTAAACCACCTATACCATAACTCGGTAGACGCATCACTGACTGCATTCACCTTCTATGGCCCATGTGTGTTCTCTTATATATATTAGAGACCAGACTTCTTGCTTCCTCTAGAAATCACCATCGAACCTCTAGAAAGCTTCCACTAATAGTTTCCAAAGAGATTGAAGAATCCCCCATCATCCAACCTTCAACCGATACAGGTTGAAACGAATATCGTGGACATGACGAACACCTTTAAGAATAAGAGTTGCACATGTCTTTGTTCTCAAATGCATATATCCAATAGCAACAGCATTTGACACATCCCCGTTTTCCATCTTCAACACTCCACAATATCCTATTGTGTAAGTGACAAACAATACCATATTGTGAGATACATGCACTGAAGCCCCTGACTCCACCAGCTAAGAATTTTCATCGCAAACGAGGTTCATGACTACCTTATCACCCATAATAATTATATTGCCTTCATGTGTTGAGGCAATCATTATTGTGTTCACACTCTGTTTTCCCTTGTCGTTCTTCTTTTTTCTTTTTTAAGCGAAATAGTTTCTCTTGATGTGGCCCTTCTTGCCACAATGATAGCACTTGGAGTCATCGTACTAACCCTTGGATTTGTCTTTGCTCTTGGCTCCGCTACCGTCTGGACCCTTGCTTTTACTCCTACCAAGTCTTTCTGAAACAAGTGCCTCTGAATGAGATGTAGATGAAGTGTCATGTGATTTTGGGCACATCTCTTCATTCAATACCCCACTCTTCACCACTCTTCACGAACTCCAGACTAACTATGCCTTTTGGAACAGAAGTGATCATTGACACTCATACGGTATCCCACGAGTTTGACAATGTACACAACAACCACATTCCCTGAATTTCGTTATTGAACTTCACTCTCATAGAGGATAACTGGTCAACCACGCCATGGAACTCACTAAGGTGATCCGTAATGGACTAACCATCTTTATATATACCTCATACCCATTATCTTTCGGATCAGGAAAAATTTGTTTATCCTGGTCTTTTTCACGTACAAGGATTTCATCTTCTTCCATAGTGTTCTTGCGTACTCAATAGTTTGATGTGATTGTACATATTTTCATCCATGAACTGCCTGATATACCTACACACATGTATATGTTCAAACCTTCAGTCCTCCTCGAATTTATCACTGGACTTCTCGGAAGCAAATAACGGACAATAAATTCATCATCTTGCTCGGCCAATAGTGGTAATTGGAACCATTTAGGTTTACCATGCGCATCGGCTTCACGTCTATCTCTTCTCCTCGGCTTGACTATCAACTCTAACACCTGATACTTTGAACCAATCTACCTCTGATACCACTCTATTGGAAATGAAACACGAAAATCATTTCTAAATGGAGTACCCAAGAAGTACAAGTACAACTCTAACACCTGATACAGTTAAATAATGTTTGCAACGAATTGAATAACTATTTACTGATTCTTGAAGAACTCCATATTACTGATTCTTGAAGAACCCCAAAACATATATATTGAGTATATTTACCATATACTTGTACTTCTTGGGTACTCCATTTAGGAAGACGTTCCCTTATTGGGTATATATATACCCAAGGAGTACAAGTACATGGTAAATATACCCGATATCGACATGTTATATATATATATATATATATATATATATATATATATATATATATATATATATATATACTTGTACTTACTTCTAAGGTATGAATGCTTAAATTGGGTTGTTTTCTTTTCTTTTTCTTCAGGATATGAGATTTTCAAAAGGATGGCTTATTATGGTATCGTGTCGAACCTAGTCGTGTACCTGACAGGCCAGCTCCACGAAGGCACGGTTAAATCTGCGAACAACGTGACCAATTGGGCTGGGACAGTCTGGATGTTGCCAGTCCTTGGTGCCTACATCGCAGATGCTCATCTCGGCCGATACTGGACTTTCATGATATCCTCTGCAATATATATAGTGGTACCAATATTTGTTTTTGTATTAATTCATTATTTTCCTTAAAAATCTATTCTGAAAGTTTATGTGTCACTGCCTCACTCTCTTGTAGGGTATGTGCCTCCTGACTCTCACTGTCTCATTGCCTTCACTGAAACCTCCTAGCGACAGCCAAGCGACGCCATTCCAGCTCGGCATTTTCAATGCTGTGCTCTACACAATCGCGGTAGGGACTGGCGGTACGAAGCCGAATATATCGACCATGGGTGCGGACCAGTTCGATGATTTTGAGCCCAAGGAGCGGGAGTACAAGCTCTCCTTCTACAACTGGTGGATGTTCAGCATCTTCATAGGTGCTCTCTTTGCGAACACGTTTCTCGTCTACGTCCAGGACAATGTAGGCTGGGGCCTCGGGTACGGGCTCCCGACTATCGGCCTCGCCATCTCCATCGTGGTCTTCATTATTGGAACACCTTTCTATAGGCACAAACGGACATCAGATAGTTCGTACACGAGGATGGTTCAAGTGTTTGTGGCAGCGATACAAAAACGGAATGTATCGGTGCCTACAGATCCAAAGGAGCTCCATGAGTTGGATTTTGAAGAGTATAGAACAAATAACACCTTCAGAATAGACCACACTTCTTCTCTAAGGTTTTATTTAGCTTTCAAGAACTGCAATTGATATTTTGTTTTGTTGTCGGAAATTCTACAACAACAAAAAATAGCTAAAGAGTGATGAAAGTTTCGATCACTAAAATAGCCGTTTATGTCGTGAGATGAAATAGCAACGGAGTTGTTGTTCATTTTCGTCGCTAGTTAACATAACCTTCGCTTATTTAGCGATGGAAACAATGACTTATAATCGACGACGATGTCTAATACTCTGGATATTTGATGCTTTAGTTAAAATTGAGCATATTGTTATATATAGTTGAGTTCTTGACTGCAGGTTGCTAGACAAAGCTGCGGTGAAGAGCGGCCCGAGCACACCATGGACGTTGTGCACAGTGACGCAAGTAGAAGAAACCAAGCAGATCATCAAGTTGCTTCCGGTGCTGCTGGTGACATTCATACCGAGCGTCATGTATGCGCAAATCCCGACCCTCTTCGTGAAGCAAGGGACCACGCTGGATCTGAGCATGGGTCCGCGCTTCAAGATCCCGCCTGCCAGCCTCGCGGCCTTTGTTACGATCTTCATGCTGATCACCATAGTCTTCTACGACCGCTTTCTCGTGTCGGTGCTCAGGAAGTACACTAAGAACCCGAGAGGGATCACGATGCTGCAGAGGCTCGGGTACGGTATCGTGATACATGTAGTCGTGATGCTGGTCGCATTCTTGGCGGAGAGGAAGAGGCTTAGCGTCATAAGAGAGGAAGGGATAGTCGACGCCAAGGCGAAGGTTCCTCCCACCATCTTCATTCTCCTGCCGCAGTACGCTCTTATGGGAGTTGCCGACGCCTTCGTTCTGTTTCCGCAGCTGGAGTTCTTCTACGACCAGGCACCGGAGGGCATGAAGAGCTTGGGCACCTCCTTCTTCAGTACCGGCTTGGGAGTTGGCCACTTCCTGAGTAGTTTCATTCTTTCAACAGTGTCTAACTACACGAAAAGAGGCGGAAGGAAGGGATGGATACAGAACAACCTCAACACCTCTCGCATGGACTACTATTATCTACTCTTCGCAGTTCTTAGTGTAGCTAATCTACTCGTTTACATTGTTGTGACCAAGATTTATGTCTATAACAAGGACGTCGTTCAGACTGAGATTGAACTTAGGAAAGCCGAAGAAGATTATGAAGTTCAAGAGGGTTAAACTGAAGCTTTTTTCTTGCCTTTGTCTTCTATGATTTTTGTCAAAAAATTTATGGATGGATCAAAAGGAAATTATAATGTAATATAAGGTAATTTGTGTTATCCTTCGTGCTTCATTTGTGCTAACTGTTATTTGGGGTTGATCTGCATGGTTATGTCTCTTAGTAGTGCTAGAGGATCTATCAACTTTTCCACAGATGGCTATATGCAGAGGACTGTGGCACAGGATTGCGAGTGAATTATCGTTCTTCATCTTCAACTTGTATTTTATGTATATTATTTATGGATTTAACAAAGGCAAGTGTTTAGACTTATATTTTGGAGCTTGTTCCCACTGTCTTTGATGGTGTAATTATATATTCTAGATGACCGCCAGTTATATGGTCATGTTCTATTTTGCACCCTTTGTTAGTACTACATTCTTCTTATACTACCTTCATGATTGTATGACTCGGCATTTGGGATGCCATATGTCACGTCATGATTTCAGAGAATCAATAGTTGCTCATCGGAAGTGATGTCGTACGAGTCTAAGTTGTGCTCATACAAGACATAATTTGTATGAAGTTTAAGGGATCATGAATCATAATAGAGCATCGACATAGTTACATTGAGAAATTGAACAACACAGGACACAAAAGAAAATTATTTCTTGAGAAAATTTGAGTCACGTCCCACATTATTTAGCCTATTTTAAGGTGCACCCCACTACTTTACCATAATTAAAGCATAATCCCCTCTACTTTTGATGGTTTCCATCCTTTGGTAACAGTCAACAGCTTTAACCCATAATTTGGGACCAAAATACCCTTCCTCCCCCCTCTCATCCTCTCCCCTTTCCTTCTCCTACCGGCGCCCACAGCCAACAACCCCCCCCCCTCTTTCCTCCTCATGCCGGCAGGCTCCCGCGAGCAGATGACCCCTTCTCCTCCGTCTCTCCTCCCCTCCTTATCCTTATCCTTCTCCTCTGCTCCTCCTCCCTCTCCTCCTCCTTCTCGGCCTCTCCTCCTCCTCGGCCTCTCCTTCTCCTCCTCGGCTCTCCCTACTCTTTCTTCTCCTCCCTCTCCTCCTCCTCCTCTTCCCCCCACCTCTTCTCCTTCGGCTGGGGCCACGCCGTGCTGCATGGGGGATGAGGGGAGGATGAGGGAAGGAGGAGGAGGAGGGAAGGAGAAGCAGAGGAGGAGGAAAGTGAGGAGGAGGGGAGGAGAGGCGGAGGAAGAGGGGGCAGGGAAGCGCGCAGGTGACCGCGGGGGAGCACGGGGGCGGCCGTCGGGGAGCGTAGCTGAGAAGAAAACGAAGAGAGGATATTTTTGTCCAAAAAATTTGGTCAAAAGTGTTGATCGTGAGTTGGTGACGGTTGCCGTCAAAAGTGGGGGGTTCATTGATTATAGTAAAGCAGTGGGGTGCACTTTGAAATAGGATAAATAATGTGGGGTGCAACTCAAAAATTTTCTTATTTCTTTTATTGATAATGTACACATATTATATTGTAAGAAAAGGGTATCGTGCGGGCTTACAACTTGAACACAAAATGAGATAGACTGTTCCATGCGTCATATTCCTTAACTAAAAACAAAATATATAAACACTTTCGACGAAAGCCTTCAAAATTTGTCTAGAAGAGGCTTCAAGTACGTTGTACAACCTTCAAAAGTATTCACAAGCTCCAGCTACACGGGCGAGTCTTCAGCTCCTTGCTGCGTTGCCTTGATTAGCAGAACTTGTGGAGACATGGATTAGCACATTTAAAATGTGCTGGTAAGGAAGAGTTAACCTAACTCACCAAATCAATTCGGTATTCATGTGAAAGCAAGCAATATTATTATGTGATCTTTCTATCTTGTCTTAGTTTAATTTTATAAAATATGTGATAGAAAAGTAACAACATAATATACATTACAAATACGGGAATTCTTACTTACGGTCGATTTATCATTCCTGCAGTGATCTTACCATATTCTTTCTTGTGGACTAGAAATTGTTAGCGCGCCAGCGAGGGTCACTGGCACCACAAGCCATCTTGAAGTATGCCTGGTTAGACGATGATCCTTTCAGCGCGGGTAGCGAGCCCCGCTGAAGGTTTCTAAATGACCCGTGCTAGTTTTCCATCACAATAATCCATGTTCCTCGTAGGTCAAATCGGTCCCAGTGCCTCAACAATCCATGTGTGTGTGTGTGTGTGTCTATAATTCGAAGTGTGATATATGATACCAATGATAGAAAAATATAAAAAAAAATCACATGGATTAATACGTTTAATACTCCCAAGGATATATATTGCATATAATGTTATGCTGAAACTTTCAAGTTAAAATAATATGTCTTATGAATTCAATCTTAGATTTAGATCGATACAAATATGAGCATAGCTTCTATAGACTATGTACATATGGTTAGAGCTTCACTAATTAAGCTCAAAACGAAAGAAATCTATAAAAAATGATATTTTCTTTTGAAATACCATGTTTTCCAAATTTAATTTTGTGCTTAGCTAGATGTCCTTACCAAGAACATAAAATAAATCGATGAATTTTCTTAGTAATATTGTTTAAGAATGAATTTATTTAGATTTTGAATACGATATAGGTCATATTGTATCATAAGAACCATATTAAGTCTAGATTCTTTGAAACATTAAAGAATTTCCTATCACATTAGCCAAGTATTGAAACCATGGACTAGGAATTGTTAGACTACCATTTGAAGGATATTAAGAGTATCGGTAATAAGGACATATGAGTTCCATAATTAGTCTTTTGACTTGTCTAATTTCCCCTATAAACACAGCTTATTATTAAGGAGAATTACTAGAGATGCAGCCTTGTCATGTTTGTTTAGAAATGCATGAATTGATCTACTCTACCATCGACACACTCACTTGCTATAATCGTTTTAGTAGAGTATATAATTGAACAATGTGTATCCATCTTTGCAGAAGTATCTAAAGAAGGATATAAATTACTAATTGTGGCATCTTTCGTAGATGTACAACCATTATCCTAATGACATATGCAGTGTGCATGCTGAATTCATTCAGTGGATAAAGTAGTTCTTGCAGTTCGCCAATGCGCCCCCAGTACATAGACGACGCCAAAATTAAATGTCCATGTGTGATATTTTATAATTTGAAATATCATCCGAAAGAGGATGTCATATTTTATTTGTACTCAAAGGGTTTCACACCGAATTACTATCAGTGGACCTCACACGGATAGCTTGTTCCTTTAGTATCGGAGTGCATAAAGACTCCATATATATTTTTGAACGTTGTCATCCCAGATCCGAATAATCAGAAGAGGAACATCGATGTGTACTTACAGCCATTGATAGATAAGTTGAATCAGCTGTAGGAAGTAGGCGCCAACATGTATGATGTTTCTAGAAAGTAGAATTTTTAGATGAGAACACCACTTATATGGACCATAAACAACTTTTTGGCCTATGAAATATTATCAGGATGGAGCACTCAGGGTCATATCTCATGACCATATTGCATGAACCACACTAAGGCTTTTCGTTTGAAACACTGAGGAAAATCGTACTTCTCTGATTGTCATCAACAATTCCTGCCGAAGGATCATCCGTTTTGAAGGAATATGAATGCTTTTTGTGCCGTTATTGTGGAGAAGGCCAATCCACCGCCAAGGTGGCCCGAAGACATGATATAGGAAGAGGTAAAATATTTACCAAGTGTTATTTAAGATCCCACTAGGGGTATAATTGTGATGGATTTGGTCGCACTCATAACTGGATAAAGAGGATTATATTTTGGGACCGACCATATTGGCGCACCAATCTGATTAGACATAACCTTGATGCCATGCATATCGAGAAGAATATATTTGAAAAAATAATTAATACTGTGATTGACATAAAGAAAAAGAAGAAAGATAATCATAAGGCCAGGTTAGACTTGGAAGATATATGCAGACGCCATGCGTTGCATTTGATAGATGAAGGGATTGAGAAGTATAAGCAGCCTAAGACAATTTTTTCACTGGACAAGGAGAATAAATGGAGAATTTGTAGGTGGTTTCATGGCCTAAAATTTCTAAATGGCTATATGACGAATCTGAGATGATGCATCAACCCAAAGGAGAATAAACTTACGGTTATGAAGAGCCACGACTGTCACGTATTCATGGAGAGATTAATTCTGATTGTATTTCAGGAATTCTCATCGCAGGTCATTTGGGATCCATTGACAAAGCTTAGCATATTCTTCAGAGATCTTTGTTCTACTCTGTTTCTTATCAATCGTCTAGAAAAGCAAGACAATAACATTGTGGTAACAATGTGCAAGCTCGAGAGGATATTTTCTCATAGATTCTTCGACTCCATGAAATATTTGCCAATTCATATTTCCTATGAGACACGTGTGTAGAAGCATAAAAAATATGGATCCATGCGTCCAAAAATCATACGCCCCAAAGTAAAGCACAGAAGAGATCAGGCAGCATAGTCACCTTGTGGCCCAGAAAGGCAACATCCATGCGTCCCAATCAGCCGAAGCAGCTTTGGCCACAGATGGACCTAACATAGCAGCCTAACAATAGGATCATCTATGACACAGAATCATGGCAAAAGAATTTTCTGAACACCTCGAAGGACGTGAACACGCTAAATGATAGAAGTCTCACGTCAGCATAAACTTTACTCTTGATAGGTGTGCAGCACCACGTGTACATCACAAAAAAAATCCCATGCATCTCTAGCCCTATGTGTCTCAGACTGCATGTGTTTCATGCATCTCTGGCCACATACGCCCCAGACTCCATGCGTCTCATGCGTCTCTGGCCACATGTATCCCAGACTCCCTGAAGACCAAATCTTTCTGTTATAACTGAAGTAATTTTCTCCAACTAAGTACGGACCATATGACAAGCTGACCAAGTCACACACATAAGATCTCCAACAAAACCAAAATCTCAAGAAAACGTAGTGGTAGCTTGCCCTGAATTTAAGCTACACTATGCGCCCATAATTGCAACTGCATTCTATTGAAGGAGCCTCCTGCGACCACCAAACAGAGGCACATGAGGCACCTATAACCCATCATCATAATGGATATAAATAGGAGCGACTTGGATGTCCTAAAGGTCAACTTGTTTCTTCTGTTTTAGAGAGAGAGAGAGCAACCCCCTCCATCGGCCAACTACATACGTGCACACATGCTCGGAAGAGAAAATAAAGGAGAGCATCCTCATTCCCTCATCAGACCGTCAACGGAGTAAAGTAGCTGCCACAGCGCTCTTGTCCATCGTCGCTACCTAGATCAAAAAATTATACTTAGATTTTCTGTCTATGACCTCTTTGTACTTTCTTTAGTTTGTTGATTAAATCAAGCTCCTTTAGACTTTCGCATTTAATGGCGAACAAGGTGGCAAATTTGCTGGGGACCAACTTCTCATCTGATAAGAAGACAGTGACGTAGTCCAATGTGACTAAGCTGGACTCGATCCAAAGGACGCTGGTGGTACGCTTCGACCAGCAAGCATTCAAGAACATGCTCTCTGGGGACAGCACGACTCATTCTCCAAGGCAAACAAAGCCTAAAAAGACCCGCAGGGCATTGGTACCAAAGGTCGCTGCGCCTCACCCAACTGCGGAGCATGCACTCCCCACTACTCTTCCTGTTGCCGCAGATGCACATCATCCGTCCACCCAGGCTGGCCTGTTCATACGGCAGTCGGGAAAGACGCTTAGCGACCAAACTCTGGCAGAGGAAAATACTATAATGTCAGAAGTTTGGTGGCTGAGACAAGATTCATGCGGCAATAGTAGAAGTCGCATAAGTCTACAGTCGCAGGCAAAAGTCCACATGCGACACTGATCGGTGGCCATAGGCAAATGACCATATGCAGCCAGCACAGTAGCAAAACCTCCGTCTTGGACCGAATATCACGCAGCGCTGACTCCATGTGCCTTTCCGAAAAGGGAAGGATGTGAACTTAGAATCTTTATACTATGCACAGGTGCATGCTAGATCGAAGGAGTCCAGGGCAGTGCAAGCTCGTCAAGCTCAAGCAACTACTCATATGACCTGCCGTCAACAGGCTCCGCTAACTGTTATGCGAGCCCCTGACAGAAAGTTGTACAAGATCGACCATGTATCCAACCCGCAGTGGCAAACGGACAGGGTCAGTCTCGAAAGTCTTTTATTAACAACTTGGGGAGATTTCTTGTACGAACCCCAGGACAGAGAACAAAAGCAACACCTACATACCCATATTCTTGGTCTACCCAGGCTCATAACAAGGGTGTAAAGATGGATCAGCCCTAGCTTGATTTGCGCAACGTGATCAACCACAAGAGCAAAATGAGGAAAGCAACCATAACATATGAGGTATCCCCTCCAGGATACCCATGTGCCAACATCATCATCAACTGTTGCTGTGCTAAAGCAGCATTGCCAACAAACAGGCAGTCGACGCTCCAACGGCTGCAACTAAAGGCACCTACCTGGCAGCACCCCAAAAAATAGGTACAATTACCAGAGGAGGAAGAGGTGCCCTTCACCTCATATTATTCTACTCGAAAGTCTTCCTCCACAAGGGGAGATTGAAAGTCTAGCACCTCAAACCCTTCGCTTTCAGCCAGCGTATCGAGAAGGTAGCCCAAGAAGGACAAGCGGCAGTACCTACAGAAGGAGTTTTTTACGGCACCCACTCCAGGAAGAAACTATCAGTTATTGGGGTGGTTCTTCCTCAGGACCCCTAGTGGTTCTACAAGCTGGGATAGCAATCTCCCATAACTCCACGATAACCCAGCATTCTGAGGGGATAGCGATTTTCAAGGAACTGATGTCGAGATTCCTAGGGGTAGTCATCCACACCAGAAAGAAGCATATTCCTACGCTGGTGTAGTGTTCTCTCAGAGTTTGAAGAGGATACGAAGCTGACGTAGGACTGTTTGATACAAGAGTCCGAGGCAAAAAGTGCGACGTCCACTATTCCATCTACTGCCTCCCATGTAAGAACAGTATACATGGACGAGGGACGATCACAAGGGCCCCAGCGATCGACAATGCCTCAAAACTCTCGAGGCTATGATGCATACCATGAGTGCATCGATGCATGTCTAGGCCCAGATAATGCTGGAGATCAAGGCAAATATGGCCCCACATCCACCAAGAACCTCGGGACTATCTAGTCAAGATCCTGGAAAAAATGGAGACTCAAATGCTACCGCTCTGCCCATCAATGGCGATCGTGTTAGGCCTAGATCATCTACTCCTTCCACAGTAGATGAGGCTAAGCAATGTGGGAGGTACGAGAACTACGATCCCGCTTGGACTCAATGTGGAACCGAGACTCACTGCGGGAACTCAAAATTCGATAACCATATTCCCGCGAGTGGGGAGACATGCCCTATCCACCTAAATACAAACCCTCCATCTTAAATCCATTTGAAGGGAAGACGTCTTCTTTTTAGTACATGAGCTACTTTGAGACAACAATAAAGCATCTGCCCCATAGTGATTCTCTCCTCACCAAGATCTTTGTCGGGGCATTATCGAGGGTCACCTTCAATTTGTTCTGCAGCCTCCAAGGCAACTGCATATCATCATTCGATGATCTTAAAAGTCTCTTCCTCTCCCAATTATATGACAGGGGATGTGACATGACAATGTCCTCCTTGTTGGACATCATGCAAAAAAAGGAGCATATACGGGAATACGTTGAACGTTTCAGGTAAGTTGTGCTGAAGTTACCCCCGGGTAATCCTGTAACACATGTTTATATCAATAAAGAGTTGCTTTACTTCAACTTGTGTTTCAATGCTTCCGCTATATTTGTCAACTCAGTAAACTTGTTACCGATCGTCTATGCGTTCATGACTCCGCTGCACTCGGACAATCTGTGCGACTATGTGGCTTAGAACTCTTACCGCCAGCCAATGGACCACGGCCTTGCACGGACGTGGCTCACGCTCGTGCGGCATCACGCCCGGATGGGTCAAAGCGATCGTTCCGCGGGAGCGCTGGCGTGGTGATTCTCGCCTAGCGGGAACGGCCGATGTCACGACCCGCACCCGGTTATTCGGGCACGAGTGCGTGGGCACGTCCAGCCTACGCCGCAGTGTCGGCGGTAGTACGCTGTCTAGGTCATCATCACAGGTAATTTTAAATCTATCTCATCCACAATAAATAGACAAGGAAAGTAACAGGAAATAGAAATGCTAACTTTTATAAAATAAATTGTGACAACAGATCCATAGTTAATACAAAGCCAAAAGATAGATCGGGGACAAACCCGAGTATATGCTGAAAGAAAATAAATAAGCAGCTATTGCTAACTACTCTGCAGAAGTAGCCTCCTAGGTGGGAACTGGCTCCTCATATGGGTCACCTGCTAACTCATAGTGGGCATAATAGGTAGGGGCAAGGTCCTCATCATCGCCTAAATCAACAGATCCAGTCAGGAAAGGAGCAAAGTACACAGTGCACAACAAGGTTAAACTAAATATTTATGACAATTAAATATTGAATATCAAGTTAAGAAACTGCATAACAGAACATCATTATCTCAGAGTTAAAGCTGTAAGCATGTATATGAGAAAACAGAAATAAATGAAACAGGAAATGAAACTACAACAGCCAGCAAGAAGTATAACATGACCAGAAACTATCTGTGTGAACTTGTGTTTATTTTTAGAATACATAGTTGGCATGTAGGGGTTTATAAGGCTAATCTGGCCGTCATAGACGGCTATTAGATAATATAATCGAGATTCGGCTGATGGACAGTCGTATACCAACAGCTATTAGACAATACAGGGGAAAGGGTAAACTCCATGCCTCCTTAGTATTCTCCCATCCGACACGAAAAACAAGACATGAACTCCAGTATTCAAGACATGAAAATCCAGTATTCTAACACTACGTGTAATCATCCAATGGTGCTAGTAGAGCAGGGAATTAATTATCACAATATAAAGAATAAACTTGAAGTGCAGGTACTTGCCTGTTGTTTGGATCCGATTAATTGTACTTCGGGGAAATATCCAGAGATGAGCCCAGATGCTGAAATAAATATTACCATCACGCTCAGAAGATGTCAAATAGCTAGAAATGCCTATTCTTGGGTCCAATTTGGAGACAAGGACAAAAACGACAGTTTCGGATCAAAACGGGGTCCGCCGGTGGGCCCGCTTTGCACCGAAAAACGTGTCCGGGTCAAAGGTCTCCAAATTCACCAAACTTAGTGTCAACAGGTCAGGAACGCTGATACGAACCCAACGGAACTTTCAGATTTGGATTCCGATGAGCCGAACACAAAATCGCCCGTCGAGCGGGACTTGTGGGGCCCACGACACGCGATTTTGTCAACGTTCTCAGAATCGAACCAAACTTGACCCACAGGACCAGCGTATCGCTACGAGTCCGATGGCGCAAGTTTCGTCTCGATCTGACGAGTGTACAAGAAGTTAGGGCAAAATGCCGAAAAGTCGAATACGGGGCGATGTTCGCGGATACGCGTTGATTCCGGTGTGCAGCACACCCGAATCAGCTTCCACAAAATCTCATACGTCCGTATCGACGATGCGCACGTATCTGTGAAGACCGCACGCGACCAAGTCGTCCCGTTTGGCGGGGCGCACTCAGTTCCGGGGTGAAACAGGGTCTGGTTTTTCCTGTTTTTGGATCGCGGTGTGCGATCACCACAGGACGCGATACCCCGAACAGTTTGTCCGGACACCGAGAGGGTCATACAGGCTTCACAACGCAATTTGCGGAATCGAAAACGGAGCTACGAGCAAAAAGTTACACGCACCTGAAGGGGACCCGAAATCAGGGTCGAGTCGTGTCCGACTCGTGTCGGACACGAGAATTCAAACTAGGGCTAGGGTTAGGGTTCAGGGGAAAATTCCGGCGAGGGGAGCGGCGGTCCGGCCGGAGCTGAGGCGGAGGGAGGCCGGGGCTTCGCCGGGCGGCTCGCGGAGGCGGTCGGCTACTCGGCGGCGGCTGCCGGAGCGGGCGGGGATGGCCGGGGGAGTGGCTGCTGGGGCTGCGGGAGCCGCTGGGACGGCGGTGGCGGGCTGCCGGCGTCGGGCGGAGCGGTAGCGGCGCGTGTCGAGGTGAGGCGGAGGAGAGAGGTGGCTGGAGGCGGTGGAGATCGACGGGGGAGGAGCGGGTGGCCGGAGAGGGGTCTGGGGCGGGGTTTAATAGGGGAAGGAGGCGGTGGCGTGGGGCCGAGGGAGGCGGCGGCCGGCGCGGGGACGGGGGCACGTGGCCGCGGCAGCGCCGGGGGACGCGGATGGCGCGGGGTGGTCGGCGGAGGACGCGGAAGCCGGAGCGGGTCGCGCGGGGGCTGGGGGGGTGCTAGCGGGTTCGGGTGCAGAGCGGTTCGGGTCTGACCGACCCGAACCCGACCCGGATGGCCAATGGGCCGGGCCGAGCTAGGTGGCTGCGGGCTGAGCTGGCTGGGCCGGTCCACTGGGCCGGGCCGGCCCAAGAGAAAAAGAGAGAAAAATAAAAAAATAAAAATAAAATAAATAAATAAATATAATAATAATAAAAACAGTTTAAATAAATTATTTAATTAAAAGAATAGTTTTTTAGGGATTTAAAAATATGTCCGGGGTCCAATAAATTTCAGAAAAATTACCCTAAGTCCAGTTTTTCATTTTACACCCAAAAATATTATTTTTATGATATTTTAATATTATTTATTGCCAATTAAAAATCATTTATTAATTAAAAATCTTGATTTTAATTACAGAAAATTCCCAGAAAATTCCAAAAAATTGAGAAAAATCCAAGATTTAATAATTTGAAAAAATCAGGGGCTTACAATCTACCCAACTTATAAAATTTCGTCCTCAAAATTTAAAATAGGCAGGGTTCTCTCAGTCCAAACTTACTTGATTACAGTCTAACTAGTTCTCTCAGGTGAACATTGCGGTCGCTACCCAACTTAGAATTTTACCCATATATCTGCTAAGGCTGTACAACTAGTGAGGCTAGGTCTCAACTTAATAAATCATGGTATTGAATCTTCAAGTCTGCAATACAAATACACCACCTATGGTCTTGTCTTAGTCATAAAGGGTTATCATCAATTCGACCGGTCTGAGGGGTATGTCTAGCACTACAATTCAACTTATACCAAACACAGGATTTTGTCTTTCCGAAATGAGGGAAGACGAGGATCAATAATAAAGAGTTTAAGGGCGAGGTGGTAGAACAAAGGTATAGGGATCAAGGCGTTTAAGGAATTCTAATGGGAATTGTCAGGCGGTTATGGATTGAGATTCTATTCTGGTAATCATTTGTTCGTATGCTCGTATTAGTACAGTTATGTGACTGATACGATATGCTCGGGCGTATTTAGGGACAAATATACTAGTCAACTTTATATCTCAATCCACATAAAGTAGTCGTGCGAAGTGCGAATCAAAATGCACTAAGGTTGATCAGACCGTAGTACACTGATTCTGAATAGACACTTTGTATTAGTGGGGTTGATCAGGCCTCAATAATACATGTGTCATAAACAAGCCCGATAAAGGGTAAGCTTGCAAAACTAGGCTATAAAATAGCAGCATAAATCGAGTTCAGCAAAATTAAGTGCGCTAGATGATGATGAAAAATGAGGCACAAAAATTATTGAAGTTCACAGAATAACACAAAATAAGCACAATAGCAAAAGCCTCTAAAAATCTCTACAGTTATCAAATATAAAAGCATACTAGGTTATTTAGCAAGTTCAAAATTTACTAGGTTGGGGCTGAGGTCACGAACCAATGGGCACGAGCTAAACAATACTAGGAACGGTATCTACAAATCACTTACGCGCATTAATTGCTCCAAGAGTCTGCGCGTTCTCCACGGTCATGCTGGTAGAGCATCTCGTGGTGATCTTGTAGGAACCTCGTCGCTTGCTGGTAGATCTTTTACTCTGCATCCAAAATAAACGATAAAGGCGCACAGGAATCAAGGCAGGATGCAAGTCAATAAAGTGATTCGAAGCCGGTATGAATATCAAGAATGATTCAATTAAGTGGATGAGCTTTTCCTAAAATTCTCAATTCTTATTGCAGGCCTGTTCGGTCCCTAAGTTGAAACCGAACAACTTAGTCGTTGACCTGCATGGGCCACCACAAAAACGTGTCACGACCCGCATCCGGTTATTCGGGCACGAGTGCGTGGGCACGTCCAGCCTACGCCGCAGTGTCGGCGGTAGTACGCTGTCTAGGTCGTCATCACAGGTAATTTTAAATCTATCTCATCCACAATAAATAGACAAGGAAAGTAACAGGAAATAGGAATGCTAACTTTTATAAAACAAATTGTGACAACAGATCCATAGTTAATACAAAGCCAAAAGATAGATCGGGGACAAACCCGAGTATATGCTGAAAGAAAATAAATAAGCAGCTACTGCTAACTACTCTGCAGAAGTAGCCTCCTGGGTGGGAACTGGCTCCTCATATGGGTCACCTGCTAACTCATAGTGGGCATAATAGGTAGGGGCAAGGTCCTCATCATCGCCTAAATCAACAGATCCAGTCAGGAAAGGAGCAAAGTACACAGTGCACAACAAGGTTAAACTAAATATTTATGACAATTAAATATTGAATATCAAGTTAATAAACTGCATAACAGAACATCATTATCTCAGAGTTAAAGCTGTAAGCAGGTATATGAGAAAACAGAAATAAATGAAACAGGAAATGAAACTACAACAGCCAGCAAGAAGTATAACATGACCAGAAACTATCTGTGTGAACTTGTGTTTGTTTTTAGAATACATAGTTGGCATGTAGGGATTTATAAGGCTAATCCGGCCGTCATAGATGGCTATTAGATAATATAATCGAGATCCGGCTGATGGACAGTCGTGTAACAACAGCTATTAGACAATACAGGGGAAAGGGTAAACTCCATGCCTCCTTAGTATTCTCCCACCCGACACGAAAAACAAGACATGAACTCCAGTATTCAAGACATGAAAATCCAGTGTTCTAACACTACGTGTAATCATCCAATGGTGCTAGTAGAGCAGGGAATTAATTATCATAATATAAAGAATAAACTTGAAGTTCAGGTACTTGCCTGTTGTTTGGATCCGATTAATTGTACTTCGGGGAAATATCCAGAGATGAGCCCAGATACTGAAATAAATATTACCATCACGCTCAGAAGATGTCAAATAGCTAGAAATACCTGTCCTTGGGTCCAATTTGGAGACAAGGGCAAAAACGGCAGTTTCGGGTCAAAACGGGGTCCGCCGGTGGGCCCGCTTTGCACCGAAAAACGTGTCCTGGTCAAAGGTCTCCAAATTCACCAAACTTAGTGTCAACAGGTCAGGAACGCTGATACGAACCCAACAGAACTTCCAGATTTGGATTCCGATGAGCCGAACACAAAATCGCCCGTCGAGCGGGGCTTGTGGGGCCCACGACACGCGATTTCGTCAACGTTCTCAGAATCGAACCAAACTTGACCCACAGGACCAGCGTATCGTTACGAGTCCGATGGCGCAAGTTTCGTCTCGATCTGACGAGTGTACAAGAAGTTAGGGCGAAATGCCGAAAAGTTGGATACGGGGCGATGTCCGCGGATACGCGTTGATTTCGGTGTGCACGCACACCCGAATCAGCTTCCACGAAATCCCACACGTCCGTATCGACGATGCGCACGTATCTGTGAAGACCGCACGCGACCAAGTCGTCCCGTTTGGCGGGGCGCACTCAGTTCCGGGGTAAAACAGGGTCTGGTTTTTCCTGTTTTTGGATCGCGGTGTGCGATCACCACAGGACGCGATGCCCCGAACAGTTTGTCCAGACACCGAGAGGGTCATACAGGCTTCACAATGCAATTTGCGGAATCGAAAACGGAGCTACGAGCAAAAAGTTACACGCACCTGAAGGGGACCCAAAATCAGGGTCGAGTCGTGTCCGACTCGTGTCGGACACGAGAATTCAAACTAGGGCTAGGGCTAGGGTTCAGGGGGAAATTCCAGCGAGGGGAGCGACGGTCCGGCCGGAGCTGAGGCGGAGGGAGGCCAGGGCTTCGCCGGGCGGCTCGCGGAGGCGGTCGGCTACTCGGCTGCGGCTGCCGGAGCGGGCGGGGACGGCCGGGGGAGTGGCTGCTGGGGCTGCGGGAGCCGCTGGGACGGCGGTGGCGGGCTGCCGGCGTCGGGCGGAGCGGTGGCGGCGCGTGTCGAGGTGAGGCGGAGGAGAGAGGTGGCTAGAGGCGGTGGAGATCGACGGGGGAGGAGCGGGTGGCCGGAGAGGGGTCTGGGGCGGGGTTTAATAGGGGAAGGAGGCGGTGGCGTGGGGCCGAGGGAGGCGGCGGCCGGCGCGGGGACGGGGGCACGTGGCCGCGGCAGCGCCGGGGGACGCGGGCGGCGCGGGGTGGTCGGCGGAGGACGCGGAAGCCGGAGCGGGTCGCGCGGGGGCTGGGGGGTGCTAGCGGGTTCGGGTGCAGAGCGGTTCGGGTCTGACCGACCCGAACCCGACCCGGATGGCCAATTGGCCGGGCCGAGCTAGGTGGCTGCGGGCTGAGCTGGCTGGGCCGGTCCACTGGGCCGGGCCGGCCCAAGAGAAAAAGAGAGAAAAATAAATAATAAAAATAAAATAAATAAATAAATATAATAATAATAATAATAACAGTTTAAATAAATTATTTAATTAAAAGAATAGTTTTTTAGGCATTTAAAAATATGTCCGGGGTCCAATAAATTCCAGAAAAATTACCCTAAGTCCAGTTTTTCATTTTACACCCAAAAATATTATTTTCATGATATTTTAATATTATTTATTGCCAATTAAAAATCATTTATTAATTAAAAACTTTGATTTTAATTACAAAAAATTCCCAGAAAATTCCAGAAAATTGGAAAAAAATCCAAGATTTAATAATTTGAAAAAATCAGGGGCTTACAGCCGATTTGCCTGTGGGAGATCGGGGCGTGACATAATGGTATCAGAGCCTGGCTTCTACGCCTTTGGACTCTATTTCGATTATCTCAGTTTCGAAAGCTCGTTCGTGGGTTATGTACACGCTCTCTCTCAATGCCTCAATGGGATGTTCCAACAATAAGTCTAAATACTTTCAAAATACATTTTGAATGATATGATTGCTTGTATGTTATTGTGTTGCGAGTGGCCTTTGTGCCAACCTGTGCGAACCCTTGAGAGTATCGCTAGTAGCTTGTCCGATTTCACTAACTCTAAGTTTGGTTGAATGCATCTATTCGAGGGATGCCTTGAACTTGTGCACCATCCAAGACTTAAGAAAAGGTAAAACTCGAGTGCTAAGACTTTGCTATCACTAAGCTGGTTGACGTGCTCACGCTAGAAGTGCACTTCGAAAGTACGCACGATCCAGACTAAGCGATATGCTGATCTCGATGCTTATGCAAGTGAATATCCAAATAAACAAGTACAACGACTTGTCTAGGATTGTCTCAACCCTAGATTACTGCTTGTCCTCAGTAAGTCTCGAGGACGAGACTTTTTCTTAGTTGGGTAGGATGTAACACCCCATTCCGTTCTAGCGGACTGCCATCTCAAACGGCAATAGTGCAACTATCCCGACCCACTTTTCCTCAAACGAGAATGCAAAGGATATCCAGACTTGTCCCTACAGGAATCCGTCTTAGGCTTTCCGAGGCTCGCTTGACGTATCGCTCTACCGAGGCGAATCATCGCTAAGGTGGGTGGCTACGGTGAACTTGTCTTTGCTTAGCCAGCACACATAAAATATGGAATGATACATGCTAGTCGCTAGGTGAATCACCCCATGCATGCTAATAAGAATCCAACGCACCTAGCTAAGGTAATATTTTCAACTTGTATTGCTTATGCTAGAACATGAAAATTAAAATATTGATTATATTCAGACCCTTGCATGCTGAGTCCCTAACGGTTTCATCTCTCGGCTTACCTTCGGGTCCGAGTAAACGTGTTTACTTATGTTCCTTAGAAACGTATGTTTGTCTGCTTGAATGTTGCCTTGTTTTCATCCAACCCCGGGAGACTACTAAGTAGTCGTCCCGTGCATGATTGAACCTGCAAGTATCCGGGACCGTTAGGTCACCAGGCAGCCCCGAGCCAGGGGAATGCATCAAGGCAAATTATTGTACAGAAACAAGATTCAAGTATCTCGTGTACTCGTGTTCTCATGCACTCGTGTTCTAGTGCACGCATGTTCTCGTGTTCTCTTGTATCCCGTGATAATTGAAAGACCCAATAATTGTATGTCGCGAACAACTCGGAAATGAGGTATAATTCCACGGACGGTCTCCGGGGCACTGGGGCCGATCCGATCCGGTGGTCCCTCGTGTACAGGAGAGTGGTTTGTAGCGCCTCGTGTACTTTTATTGTATTCTACTTGGCCTGGGACCACATCATGTGTAGTCCATCGTGTGCTGGCGAGATGGTTTGTAGCGCATCGTGTACTTTCGTTACATTCTATCTTGGCCTTGGACTACATGTGCA
Source organism: Iris macrosiphon (assembly GCA_036927795.1). NCBI lineage: Eukaryota > Viridiplantae > Streptophyta > Magnoliopsida > Asparagales > Iridaceae > Iris > Iris macrosiphon. The sequence continues at coordinate 2,071,579 of JAYESA010000007.1, read as the reverse complement.
ATCCATCGTGTACGGGCGAGATGGTTCGTAGCGCATCGTGTGCTCTCGTTACGTTCCATTCTCATCTGGGATTAGTCCATTATGGCTATGCCAGCGACTCATGTTCATAGAGGTAAGTCATCCTTGCTTAGCGGCTATCTGCATGCGAGTCATTGCATCGTATCGAAGAATAACTGAGCACTCCAAATATTGTCCCGTTCAATGACTCTCGTGTTTGCATATGCTATGCCTCTTGAATGTTATACTTGCCCGTGCTTGAATTTATAATTGTTGCCTTGGACAAGGAAGGCTAAATGGTAAGTCTCGTCGTGTTTCCTCTCATGTTGCACGGCGCACTGCCACACGAGTTAGGCTATTCAAATATTGCATGAAACTAATCCTAAGGCAACTAGAAAGACAATTTAATAGTTAGTGCACGAAATATGTATTACGTATTTGGATTTGTCGAGCGGACGAGTAGCTTCCCCATCAGTGCATTCAATGTACTGATAATCTACCAGTTTGTATGCAGGGTGCGGGAGAACCTCGTTCGGTGCGGATGCCTCCTTCGTGCGTGCTAAGACGTGAAGATCACTCCGAAGCAACTGTGCATCCGGAACTGAAGCACATATATAAGACATAATGTTGTGAACATCGCCTGGACATCGCCTGTACAATCATTCCGCAATTGTAGCCACTTGGCACGCTTTTACTATTTCAGAGAGAGAGAGGCTTGAGCGAATTATAATCTCGACCAAGCGCCGCCTGTAACACATGTTTATATCAATAAAGAGTTGCTTTACTTCAACTTGTGTTTCAATGCTTCCGCTATATTTGTCAACTCAGTAAACTTGTTACCGATCGCCTATGCGTTCATGACTCCGCTACACTCGGACAATCTGTGCGACTCTGTGGCTTAGAACTCTTACCGCCAGCCAATGGACCACGGCCTTGCACGGGCGTGGCTCACGCTCGTGCGGCATCACGCCAGGATGGGTCAAAGCGATCGTTCCGCGGGGGCGCGGGCACGGTGATTCTCGCCTAGCGTGAACGGCCGATTTGCCTGCGGGAGATCGGGGCGTGACACAGAGCATGTGGCCACCTTTCTTGGATGCATGACTCTGAATCGTTGGCACATAATTATACGACTTTATCTTTTTTCTCTGACACACTTTATTGTTTTGTCACATCAATCACTTTATGTCACATCACTGACACTTTATTTATTGGCTGTCACTTCAACACTTGTTCTAAGAAGTAGACTTTAACCCTGAGCATGCGGCCTAGACTTCATATGCGGCCAAGTGGTTCATGCGGCCCTGACTTCATTGCGACCAGGACTTCCCATGCGGCCTGGAGATCCATGTGGCCTTGATTATTTTGATTGAATATTTTCTTATTCTTTTATGATTTATATTAGGTTAATGCTTGTGTTATGATTCTAAGAAAGAATGGATTTAGTAACTAGACCTCGTGTCAGACATGACCATGAGCTAAGATTGACTATGAACATGGCATGAGTTGAACTGAGATTTCAGTATGAACCAGACTAAGTGGATAGTGACTAACCGGCTATGTTCATGACATAAGCTTGGTGTTACAATATGATCTTGATTTATGTGATCCAATGTATAATTGACAATTGGACTCGAATATAGTATCCGTGCTGATACAAATTATTTTCTGAAAGTATATATGATCAGATGTGCGCTTAGGTACGACATACCGTGTCATATGTTAAGTAATTTATATTTGGGTTGTGCATCGAGAATGCCTCCAAATCTCATGAATGCGTAATATTATAAATGCATACTACTTTTCTCCAGTACGGGCATGGTATGTGGGTCAACTACCAAAGCTTGGCTAGGATATTAATTGACTGAATGTTGCATACACGCTCGGGTGAATCCAGATTGAACTTCCATGAATTTGTATCTAGCATGATCGTACTTTGTACGATATTTTAAGAAAAATTCTCATGTGACCACGCCTTAAGATTTCGAACACAATATAGGTCTAATTATGTAACTAAAAGTGGTAGTAACATTTGGAGAAAACGGTATCCCGAGATCATGCCAACGAACCTTTTCACCGAGATTCATTCTAGGTGCGATGTGGGCTGGCCACCACAGATACTGTATATCATCCGCCTTAGTGGAGTACAATATCTGACCTATTATAAATAATGCCGAGCCATTGTCTCCCCATAGGAGCACTGGAACCGTTAATACCGTATTTTTAGCACAGTGGTCCTACGAAAAATTGGCGCATCATGCAAGTGCCTGTATAATCATTATTTGGCTCAGTTAGCTATGTTCGGCACTGGCGTGATCTGAGGATACCTATTATGCATTATTTCTGAGATAACCTCAGACCCCACAAAATAACAAGCCGTACAAGTGATTGGCCGATATAAGAAAATGGACTTAGTTGTGGTTGTATTATTTGGTTAGTAGCTTAGAAAAATGGACTATCATAGTGTGATGGTTCAACCCTTGTCCTTGTTTGGTTGTAGAGTTGGGCCTTTTTGCTAGGGTATGCCATGGACCTAAGTTACGACACTGAATCTATATATTATTATATAATTATTTCTTTGGTTTTTTTCTCTATTTCGTGTTTCCTTTGTGGTACTTGCTATTTGGGGTATAACCCTACTGGTTTTGCATGGCCAGGTTTTGAGCCAGCACCCGAGGATCCAGCATACTATCCCCCAGCTCATGGTGCGTACCAGGAACATGGTGCCAGAGGATAGCGAGTGGGTTTTCTTCTTTCCTACTCGTCATTGTACTATTATTCTTATGGGCATTTAGCCGCCGGCACTTGTTAGCCGGCACATCTGGACATTAGTCTCCTTACATGATTATAATAAATCAGACTGCAGCTGATCACTGTCATATACTTTTGATTACTCTTCCAGTTTCTTATTTTGTACAGCTAATCTCAAATATTTTGAGAAAGCGTTTGAGATGCCTTATTGCTTTATCATATATACTCTATGTTTACTCTTTCTTGTTTGAATGATTGAGACGTAGAAGTTCTTGACCATTGGAGAATCGATTGCAGCATGCACCCCCTTGTCTTATTACAATCGTGATCGCCGTACGACATATAGTACCTTGTATGGGGTAGCTGGCCATGTCCGTCTTCGTATTCCGATACTGAGACGTGATAACTTTAGATCTCGGTAGGATACGCCCAAAACCTAGTCGTGTCGAACCTAGTCGTGTACCTGACAGGCCAGCTCCACGAAGGCACGGTTAAATCTGCGAACAACGTGACCAATTGGGCTGGGACAGTCTGGATGTTGCCAGTCCTTGGTGCCTACATCGCAGATGCTCATCTCGGCCGATACTGGACTTTCATGATATCCTCTACAATATATATAGTGGTACCAATATTTGTTTTTGTATTAATTCATTATTTTCCTTAAAAATCTATTCTGAAAGTTTATGTGTCACTGCCTCACTCTCTTGTAGGGTATGTGCCTCCTGACTCTCACTGTCTCATTGCCTTCACTGAAACCTCCTAGCGACAGCCAAGCGACGCCATTCCAGGTCGGCATTTTCAATGCTGCGCTCTACACAATCGCGGTAGGACTGGCGGTACGAAGCCGAATATATCGACCATGGGTGCGGACCAGTTCGATGATTTTGAGCCCAAGGAGCGGGAGTACAAGCTCTCCTTCTACAACTGGTGGATGTTCAGCATCTTCATAGGTGCTCTCTTTGCGAACACGTTTCTCGTCTACGTCCAGGACAATGTAGGCTGGGGCCTCGGGTACGGGCTCCCGACTATCGGCCTCGCCATCTCCATCGTGGTCTTCATTATTGGAACACCTTTCTATAGGCACAAACGGACATCAGATAGTTCGTACACGAGGATGGTTCAAGTGTTTGTGGCAGCGATACAAAAATGGAATGTATCGGTGCCTACAGATCCAAAGGAGCTCCATGAGTTGGATTTTGAAGAGTATAGAACAAATAACACCTTCAGAATAGACCACACTTCTTCTCTAAGGTTTTATTTAGCTTTCAAGAACTGCAATTGATATTTTGTTTTGTTGTCGCAAATTCTACAACAACAAAAGATAGCTAAAGAGTGATGAAAGTTTCGATCACTAAAACAGCCGTTTATGTCGTGAGATGAAATAGCAACGGAGTTGTTGTTCATTTTCGTCGCTAGTTAACATAACCTTCGCTTATTTAGCGATGGAAATAATGACTTATAATCGACGACGATGTCTAATACTCTGGATATTTGATGCTTTAGTTAAAATTGAGCATATTGTTATATATAGTTGAGTTCTTGACTGCAGGTTGCTAGACAAAGCTGCGGTGAAGAGCGGCCCGAGCACACCATGGACGTTGTGCACAGTGACGCAAGTAGAAGAAACCAAGCAGATCATCAAGTTGCTTCCGGTGCTGCTGGTGACATTCATACCGAGCGTCATGTATGCGCAAATCCCGACCCTCTTCGTGAAGCAAGGGACCACGCTGGATCTGAGCATGGGTCCGCACTTCAAGATCCCGCCTGCCAGCCTCGCGGCCTTTGTTACGATCTTCATGCTGATCACCATAGTCTTCTACGACCGCTTTCTCGTGTCGGTGCTCAGGATGTACACTAAGAACCCGAGAGGGATCACGATGCTGCAGAGGCTCGGGTACGGTATCGTGATACATGTAGTCGTGATGCTGGTCGCATTCTTGGCGGAGAGGAAGAGGCTTAGCGTCATAAGAGAGGAAGGGATAGTCGACGCCAAGGCGAAGGTTCCTCTCACCATCTTCATTCTCCTACCGCAGTACGCTCTTATGGGAGTTGCCGACGCCTTCGTTCTGATTCCGCAGCTGGAGTTCTTCTACGACCAGGCACCGGAGGGCATGAAGAGCTTGGGCACCTCCTTCTTCAGTACCGGCTTGGGAGTTGGCCACTTCCTGAGTAGTTTCATTCTTTCAACAGTGTCTAACTACACGAAAAGAGGCGGAAGGAAGGGATGGATACAGAACAACCTCAACACCTCTCGCATGGACTACTATTATCTACTCTTCGCAGTTCTTAGTGTAGCTAATCTACTCGTTTACATTGTTGTGACCAAGATTTATGTCTATAACAAGGACGTCGTTCAGACTGAGATTGAACTTAGGAAAGCCGAAGAAGATTATGAAGTTCAAGAGGGTTAACTGAAGCTTTTTTCTTGCCTTTGTCCTCTA